>JAZHYW010011265.1:0-10250 GCA_037355805.1 Ixodes ricinus | reverse complement strand
TCCCTTACGTGAAAGGAACCAGCAAAGCCCTGGCACGCGTATCGCGAAAAGAAGGCATTCAAGTGGCCCACAAGCCAGCGTCCACACTGGGACGGTTCATGGCAAGACTCAAAGACCGACTACCAAGAGAAAGAACATAGGGCGTGGTACACAAGATCCCACGCAAAGAGTGCCCATCCACCTACATTGGCGTGACAGAACATTCACGAAAGAATGCGCCAGCACAAGAACGACGTGAGTAACTTCGACCGTGAACGCAGCGCAGTTGCTGAACACTGCGAAGCGAGTGACCATCCGATTGATTTCGTTCATGCGCACGTGGCTGACACCGAGCCAAATTTCCTAAAAAGGATTCTCTTGGAATCTTGGCACATCCAACAGACGCCGGGAAACATGAACAGGTCCCTAGGTGCCTTACGGCTGTGTACGCGCAACGTCTACGTCATGTTACAAGAACAGTGACCCAAACACCGCTTACTTAAAAAGAGGACATAATATTGTCTACTTAACAAAGACGAACAGGTTGAAGCTGCGACTGCCCCATACGACTTGTAACCACCCCTGAAGGAGCCAAGTCAAGAAAGGTAGCGGCAAATGCCCCTCAAAGGGAATCATATATCCCTCCGCCACCTCCGCATCCAATAGCGTCCCACCGTTTCCGTGACGTTGCGGCCAACGCGCGAGGAGGGTCTTGCCTTTCTGTACATATTTGCTTTATCTTTCGACTTTGACTTAGCATTGTGGAAGCCACGAGAGGGAGATTAGAGTCTTCCCCCTCCGATCGGAAACAAAGACGACTTTCGGGGATTAGCTTCCCCCTTCGATGGATACAAAGGCTGCTTTCAGGGGCTCGCTTCCCCCTCCGATGAATACAAGGTCGCTTTCTTAAAAAGTGGGGGTCGAAGACAAGTTGGCACCACTCTGTGGCATTATCTATCCATTGAAGCGGAACAAGGAGCGTTTCCAGTGAACTCTTCTTTCGACTGCAGAGGTTTCAAACCGGTGCATCACGCTTGTGGGAGGCTTCTCCTGCCTTCTTGACTTGTAACCGATCCCACACATTTATTTTTCTTTTTTGTCCAGAAGCGTGTGAAAGAGCGTGTCCCTGCACGCGTTTGTGGCGCTGGCTGTGCTAGGGCGACATTTTGGTTTCGTCGATTTCTTTGTATTTTCCCATGAGCGCGTGCTGTCGGCATCAGGTACTACAAAGGGCGGCATCACCCTAAACAGAAGGACATTGAGGCACCCTAGGACTAAGGCCTGGTTCACACTTTGCGAATCGGCGGGCGAATCTGCAAGAATTCGGCCGCCGGGCGTAGCGTCCACTGTGCATTGCCGTGGCAGATTCCGCTTCGGCGGCAGCGGATTAGCTGTAAGTGTGAACCAGGCCTAAGTATCACTCTCCGCGTCACGTGTTGTCAATCGTCGGCGGCAAGTAATACTTATAGAAGTGCCCTGAGGAGGTTTTTCGGACCGCCTAAGCAGGGCGATAACTCACTCCTGCTGGCTCTAAGCATCCTAGGAACCCCTAAATCATGACGTTACGCGGCCAATTTCGCTATTACAAAATATTCAAATATCCCATCACACCGAGGTCATCTCCGGCGATGGAAGGAGTATGTCCGAAACGCATTCTATAAACACATTCTTTGTTAGACACCAAAAGCTTTTCTGGAACACAAGAAACGTTTAGAATTTTTTTCGGGTTTGATGTCTCTCTATTATTTGGCTCCCTCCCCTCTGCATGCACGAATCTTCCGCTGTTCCAATGACGGTAACCACACTATAAAGTAGGAGAATTATTCGTTCGAAGTACTCTAATTCGTTAAAAAAATGTATAACGCTCACGCAGAATACCGCTCAAGCCTATATTTCTTTCGACGCGATATTAAGCAGATCGGTTCATCGAGTTTTCTGTTCTCGTTCCCTGTATACAGAAACTCCCACCATTAGTTTTGTAAGACTGGCTGTTTATCAGCCTTAATCACCGTCCGAACAATTGTTTCGGTCTTCTTTGTGATACTTCCGTCAGGAAAGGGGAATAATAATCCCTCTCAACAATAACATTGGTGCGTGCCCAGCCGTACGTCACGCATTTCTAGAGATTTACGACGCCGTAATTAAGCTGCGCACGTTTAATATGTCCCGGCGACAATGCAAAACAACCCAGATCCCAAACCTGTAACCACTACAATTTTAACGCCTATAAAAGTTTTTTTTTATTGATAGTTTAGATTGCTGAGATTAGTTAGGCTATGCCGCGCCGCAAAATACAACTACTGTTTCCGAATCTGTTGCCCCAAGTCTGGACTCTACACATTTCACAAGTAATAGTACCTGAAATATTACTGTCAGGAGGAGGGAATACTGTCACGAAGGACAAGTTGCGAGGCAGCTATAATTTCAGAAAAAGAAAGGTTAATGTGGCGGGCCTACAACCTATATATATATATATATATATATATCCTTTGAGTGTCCGCTATAAATCAGAGACACGAAATAATATAAAAACCATACGTAATCTTTCCCAATCGCAAATAAAATATTTAGTTATTCTACAAGATATAAGGAGAACTGGGCAGTACCTACAACTGAACACAAATCCGGAAAGGAGTGCCTCTGTTATTCAATGCCATTTCTAGTAAATAGGTATCACCCGGGTAGTTTTGATATATACACCTGCAGGTACACTGAACTTCGCGCATGTGCAAAAGCATAATTTGTTGTTTTATGTGTGCTATAAGTTATGATAAAATATTCTTTTTTAATTTTCTTGGTTTTTGTGTGCGTGTGTCTTCAGCTTTCCAGTCACTTCGTCTTAGTGTAAGCAAATGTCACTGTTGTCCGTTTTTTTTTTTTTTGTGATGGAATTTGTACTTTTTGCACAATTTCTTCTGTCTCTTTTTTCATTTTACTTTTCTTACTTCTGCTTCGTACTTGAGGGGGCTGAGGACCAGTCAAGCTGCTCGGACTGCTTTTTATCCTCAGCTCCCACTATAGGTACATGGTAAATAAACTAATATTATTAATACCTTGGACCCGAACAATACAGTAATTGGTGTGTTTTCGACAAGTGCAGCCGCGAGTAGTAATGAATAGACTGGTGCAGAAGTAATTCTCATTTTCTTTTGTATAGAAAGAGCAAATGAGTAAATGAATTGAAGTCTGAACAAACCAATCAATCGAAAAGTATGGGATTTATCGAAATATCTGGTAAATTCAGCACCTCAATTTAAGTGCTACCCGAGATGAAATCCCGGTATGACTCTTGTAGACACGGCTCCCGAGTGACTTCAGCTTTGTGCGCTTGTGTTGAATGAAGGAGTGAGTGAGCGAGTGAATGAACGAACGAGCTTTCACCTGTCCTCGTTTTCGGCTCGGTTTGAATCGTTCTTCGTCCACGCGGGATCGTCGAGCCCACATCGAAGGAGAGAGGGCTGTTCTCCGGAACTCGGCTTTGAGATCCCCTTCTGATGGTATAGAAAAGGACTCGGGACTTCGGGACGCTGGTTGAAAACGAAAACAAAATCGTATTTATGAAGCGGAGGTACGAATAAAGGTATCAGGAGTCGCGCGCCAGTCATCTGTCAAGTCCGGACAGAATGATACGGCTCAAGGGTTGTCGCAGTTTTAGAGAGCTCGTAGATGTCTAACTGTATGTTTACATGGATGCGACTGCAGCGCATCGGACCCAGTGAACAGATCGAATCGGTCCATGTAAACAGCTCGGATCGGATCGGATCCGCTGGGACGGGGTGGTTTGAGATGGTCAATTGAATCGAGGATCTCCATGTATACGCTAGCGTATCGAATCGAGTGCTCGAGCGAGGGATCACGGGAGCGTTGCGTTGCATGCCGCTAGGCAAAACGGACACCTCGGAAACATTTGAAAGGTCACGAGGTTTCCGTTGTGATCCTTCGACACGAGGTGCCGCTACTGGTCGATCCGAATCCATGTAAACGCAGTGGTTGAAGTGGATCCGATTTGCTAACTGGATCCGATCCGCTGCTGTCGCATCCATGTAAACGTAGCCTAAGGAAAGGGCTCGGTGTAAGTGGCGGAAACGCGGCTACCTTTGTTGGTGCCTTCGGGCCTTCGGACGTCCGTCCGGAGAATTACTCGGCTGCCCATACCAGGGGTGGTGTTCCTCTCACCGAGCCGACTTCCATTTTCTCCCTCTAGTGTGCGTGCATGCGCCCTCGCTCCGACTCTACTTCGTTGACCCTTAAGGCCCATACGCACATTCGCGTTTGAACGCGTTTGAGTGCGTTGCGGCGTCCTTGCGGCCAGGAGCGGTAGCTTGCGGAGCGACGCGCGCCTTCCCGCAACGCTTCGCACCGCAACGCAAGCGAGTAGAGACTCGCTCAACTTTCCGAAGCGTTGCGGTGCGTTCGACCAATCAGAATCCGAGAGAGGAGAGGAGGGTGACATGTCCGCTCGCGCCACTCGGCCGACTCGGCGGGACGTATCCGGTTCTACGTTCGCAGAACTTGCTTTTCCGTTTTTGGGGAGCGGCGGGGAGTGTATTTTCCAAGGCTGCGATGGTTCAAGCTTGACAAAACGTCGGGGAAGCCAGCGGGATTGTCCCAAGATCGAACACTTCGACGCTGTGGCTGTGCGCCGCCATGTTGCCTTGGATTTCGCTCACTATTGGTGAGCCGCTAGCGACGATAGCGCGTTCTTATTGGCTCTTGACTGCGGTTGACTGCGTGTCAGCGCAACTGTGCGTACAAGCTTGGCGCAAGCGCTCTTCGCAACGCAACGCGTCCGCTTGCCGCTACGGAACGCACCGCGCTCAAACGCGAATGTGCGTAGCGCTCGCGCTAGAAATGCACGCCTACAAAGCAGGCAGCATGGCTTGGCAAGCGCTGGTAGCTTCGCTTGCAGTCTCAGCTTCAGGGTGAACGGAGTAAATACTTCATTTTCCCAATGTTGTGCCAAATACGCAACAAAAGTATTCAAGATTAGATACTAAATACCCATTTTGAAATGTATTTAGAGTAGTATTTAAGTGATTTCTACTACAAACTATATTCAGTTGAGTACAAATACTTTGAAAAGTAATTAAATTACATTCGAAGATACTCGGCAAGTGGGTGGCAAGCTGATAATATAAGAATAGACAAGTCACTAGGGGTGCTCTACTTGTGATGACTTCGCTGAAAATCGAATTCTGCCGTGATCTTTATGACTTTCAAGAAGCGACATAGCTGTCCTACCAAAGTTTACTTTTAAATAATTGGGGGTATGCAGCATAATTGGCACCGAAAGATTTAAGGAACAAGGGAGACTCAGGTATTGATGGCATTGTAACTGGAGTTCTATAGTTTGGTGTCAGACTCGGCTCATGACGCATTCCGCAATAAGATCGGAATATGCCTTGGCGCGATTCGGCGGACCTGACGTCCGGCATGGCCTATTCTTAACAGCCGACCTAGAAGTTGATCAGGCAGCCAGACTCGATGATGAGTACGCGAGTGAAAGACAGACCTGCACGCCCAGGAGAAACATAGACTCGAAGACAGCAGCCTCTCTCGCTTATCAACAAGCAAAAGCGAGTATACTTTGTCTCCTCAGCCAAGGTCCAGGAGAGCGCGCCTGTACACCTTCAAACTGCCAAGAGAATATTCGGAAGGTCAAGAGGGAAACACAAGTAACACGAGACAGTGTCCACGAAACCGCTTTCAATCCCTGACTCCACCTGGTGGAAAACTGGGTTGGAGGATTTTGAGAATGAAACAATGTCCGCATTAAAAAGGAGATAAAGGAAAGGCTTTTGAACGACCTGGGGAGCCATAGCTAAGCGACAATAGGCACACAAGGGGCCTTGGTGGAGCCCAGTATAGGTTACTGCAGCTCAATCGAGCCAGTAGGATCTAGCTACCTTGGCCGAGGGAGTGTTCGAGCTCACTGAAAACCTGCTCGCGAAATTTCATACCAGAACCTCACGAACCGTCCATTTCCAAAAATGGTCCGTCGTTGAAAATGGTCGTGACCGTACCGAGCGTTTGCGCCACAATCTCCCGCTGGCGGAACCACTCTAGCTTCAGACAAAATACTGTAAAATCCGGATGACGTCACCAGCACTTTGCTAGCTCCAAGCGTAACGTGTCATCCAAAGACAACCTGAAAAAAGAAAAGAAAGCGGACAAGACGACACTCAAAAGAAAGGCGAACTTGGGGCTATCGCTATCCATTTGATCTTTTGGTGACCTTCGGAGACTGCCTTTTGCCTCCTGCCTTGTTTCCTGTCCTGTGTGGTCGCTTGCCTCCAAGTCTGGAATTGGTTCTGCTCTGCCCTGGAGTCTGACGATCCCTAGTTCCGCAGATTACTCCGGCGACAAATATTTTCGAAGGTTCAAAAGTGTATTTGAGATGCTGAGTACAAGATAGTAAGAAATGTAATTAAGATAGAGTAGCAAATATTCTCGATGAAGTGCAGTTGCAAGATACCGAAATACTACCAAAGGTTTTTGAAATACATTTGACATTTTTACTAAGATGAATAAAAATAAATTGCGTCTCTCTATCTGCACCACCAAACTGTATAACAGGTTTAAACCAATTAAAAATAAATAAATACGGCCTAATACGACCAAAAAGAAAATTCTGATTTAAAAGCCATTCCGCGAAGAAAAACAGGTGATACTACGAAGCCACAGTTAATTGGAATGAACCTGAAAAGAATCAGCGCGAGTGTTTACTTATAAAAATAAAATTATTTCTAGGTTTCTATAACTAGGTTTGCTTGAGAGCAAAGGTGGCTTCGTGTCTCCTAACTGGTGGACAACCGTGACAAAGGCCTGAGTTCATGATGTTTATTCTGAAAAGATGAATATTGCCTATAAATTATTATTTAGTGTATAATGGCTTTCCTATGATATGTGGTGAAGAATTTACTTGTAATCAACTATTAATTAATTTATTTATTTTGTTTTTACTTAGGAGGGTCGGAGGAGGAAATAGTGGTATATTTATATTGATGGAGATTTGAAATACAATATCAAGTCTGTATTTTGCTCTGCTATGCAATCCACATCGTCCCATCCGTTCGTACAGACGGCCGGGAGGATCTTAGACGAAAAGACAAAGCCCAGGTCGTACGTTCGTTTCGGGCACTCGGGGACGAAGGTTTGCTGCGGCGCGTGACAATCCCGGACTTTGGAGATTTATGGCGCGATCTCCGCTCGTGGACTCTCTTTTTCCGGTGGGAGGTCTCGTCATCGCCAAAAAGAAAAAACAACGACGCGCACAGAAGAAGAAAAAAACGAAACCGAATAAACCGGCGCGGTTGAGTGCCACAGTTTAAAGCCAGGTTTAAGTCAACAACGTTTGGCGCAAATTTTTGTTCTTTTTAATTCTTTACGGGACTTTATATTCCAGTCAATAATATGCGAATGCCAGACTTTCAACGAAAGGCTTTTATTTTTCGTTGTTTGCGCATGTTTTTCGTTCCCGCGAGTGTCACGGAAAATCTACGCACACTTCTCTTACCTACGCCACAGCAGAGCCAAAATAAGGCTTCGTTTGCCCATTCGTCGTACGGTCATTCGTCATTGGCACTTTTTTGTTTCTGAGAGAGCGCGCCTTATTCAGAAAGTTCGCGGGGTGAATTTATCATTTTTCTTATTCCTTCGCTCTTTTTCTGTCTGTCTTTCCCTTTCAGTTTCTTGTACTGAAAGGCACACAATGGAAACGCTATTCTTTATTGACGACGGTCGAGTGTTGGGCGAGTGGGCGATTCATAAGGGTTAAAAAGCGCAACAGGACAACGGACAGAAAGGAAGACACAGCGCGACTTACAACTGAACTTAATTTTCGTTGTCACTCTCTCTATATGTATATACTGTTGCCAAAAAAAAAAGCTAGTTAAGAAAAATAAACAAATGCACATTGCTAGAGGGCTAAAATTGTAACATCACTCATCGCACCATCTCAGACTAGTCGTCCCTGGCTGAGGAACGGCGATTCTTTATCCGAGAAACGTATACACAGAGGGTGCGCTGACACACTGCAGCCCCAGTCTACTAATTTCTTGGGCCTCAAGAATTTCTCGT
The DNA here is from genome assembly GCA_037355805.1 of Ixodes ricinus. Lineage (NCBI taxonomy): Eukaryota > Metazoa > Arthropoda > Arachnida > Ixodida > Ixodidae > Ixodes > Ixodes ricinus. The sequence goes on along the minus strand of JAZHYW010011265.1, from coordinate 2,192 downwards.
GTGATTTTGTTTTTGTTTCTGTTTAATACAGCACAGTCTGCAAAAATTGGAGTGGAGCCACAATCTCGGCAGTGCACGCCGAGATGCCCTGATACGACGCTATCAACGTTGTATCGGCGCTCCCTCAACCGTTCATAGCAGCGGCCCGTTCGACCCCCATAGTGACGCCCACGCGATTATGGGACCGGAATAAACGACCTCCTCTCCACACTCAACGAAGCCCGTTTTGTGCTTCTTCAGGCAGCTGCGTCCGCCTGTCGCGTTCGAATTGGAGTTTATCTTGTTGCGTAGGCTAGCTAACTTCACAGGGGCTGAAACACGCCAATTTTCCCTTGGTAGCCTTATTCTGTGCCCCAACAGGCGTCCTCTTGGCGACACGTTGTTCGAAAAGCTTTTGTTGCTGAAGTCGCACTAGTCGGCTAGTTAAAACTTGACAGATTAGCACGCACCGAAATTACACTGTACTGAAAAAGTCTCCTCTTTCATGTTACCCTTGCTTCTATTGCGTTAAATAAATGTTATTGCCAAAGTTACAATTTTTACTTTCTATGTATCTGGTTGTAAGATACAGTCTCCATCCTTTATTCGGCCATGCGGCTTTTGTTTTTTCTTCTTTTCTCCTCCGGCTTCATTTTAAAGGCACTGTCCAGAGCAGGAAAAAAACTACGTTCTGCACCGAGTGCAGTGTCTCTCCATCAAACACAAGCGTTCAGTGACGTTGTGATTTCGGCGCTGCTCCAGGCCAGCAAGAGTGACGAAATTGACGTTCACGGGCAAACTGGCTAAATAAGAGCGCGTGACAACTGCCGATGCTTTCCTGCCTGATTTCCGCTCACATTTTTGCGTGGAACGTTCTAAGTGTGCAGGTCGTCCATATTTTCGTAACTGGTGCAAGTTCCAACAGTAAAACATTGGCTAGCTAGTGCTGCGCGTTTTGGTCGTCTCGGTTCTTTACTGGTCTACACCAAAATGTAATCGACAACAAAAGCTGCTTGAAATGTTTGTACTTTTTTCACCTATTTCGTCAGGGCTAATTACATTCTTTCGTGATTATATTTCTGTTGCGTTACTAGAGTCTGGCACAAGAACTCCCGCGAGTGTGATGCAAAATTAAAATGAGATAGCCAGAAACCCGTTCCAGGCTGCCCTGAAGTCGCTGACGTCAAATTAGGTGGAATGTATTTGAAAAAGTATTTGGAAAAGTATTTGGAGGAGACCAAATACATTTGTTTGTGTTTTTATCTTGTATTTATATACTTTTCTGGTAATGTGATCTGAGTTGTAATTAAACACACTTTTGCGAAAAGTTCAGTATTTGCATTTCGGTACATATTTGCATGTATGTCATGATGAACAGAACAGCGCACAAAAAGACAAGGACAGAGAAAAGGAACATGCAGGACACACAAGCGCTGACTCGCAACTGAATTTATACAAAAAAGGAAGAAGAAGAGGAGGACGTTCTGACAGACACGCAGGGCACGCAGTGCGTGTCACGCGCGACACAACACCATTTATCTACAATGTCTGTGCCCCATAGTCCGATCTAAAAACAAGGTTTCGGTTTGAAGTAGTGACACTGATGGGTGGCTAACACAGCCGTCCCCCAGGCTGTTGATGCAATGTGCTTCCAAGATTTCGCGAGTCGTCTTGTCTCGATAATGTCCAATTATTGTTGTGCCTTTGAGGATCGGAGTACACGAGCAGGAATTGCAATGAACGGGAAGGTGACCGCCCACCGTAGATTTTAGTGAACGATCATGCTCGAGAAGGCGATCGTTCTTCCTTTTTGTATAAATTCAGTTGCGAGTCAGCGCTTGTGTGTCCTGCATGTTCCTTTTCTCTGTCCTTGTCTTTTTGTGCGCTGTTCTGTTCATCATGTCAACATACCAACTCGCCCAACTTACAACACTTCTGCAATTGCATGTATGTCGCCCATCCCTGAAATGAATGATACTTGCTGCACTCATTGTACAGGGCGGTATCATTTAAATGCGCATTCAAAACGCTTTAGGAAAATCTAAAAGCGTGAGTAACAAGTTTTGCTAAAACCTCCGGACAGTGGTTGTGCTGTTCTTCCACGAAGAAAGAACGCCCGTCGTTCTGCCCCCATGTGAGCAGACTCGTTCAGCTCACCCCGATTCAAGTCGCCGCCCATTTTCATGGATGGATGGACGGATGAATACGGCTGA